>VWPV01012804.1:4440-20881 GCA_013389885.1 Geococcyx californianus
AATAAAGATATTAAACAGGACCGGGCCCAGCCCCGAACCCTGGGGGACGCCACTAGTGACCGGCCGCCAGCTGGATGGGACACCATTCACTACCACCCTTTGGGCACGGCCATCCAACCAATTCCTAACCCAGCACAGAACATTTCCATCCATGCCACGGGCTGCCAGCTTCTCCAGTAGTCTGCTATGGGGGACAGTGTCAAAGGCCTTGCTGAATGCATTAGTCTTATCCGCACTTCGTTATGTAATGAATTAAAAAAGCTCTTTGAAGAGGCCTAGCACACACCGGAGCAGAGAGGTTCTGGGTCCCCACAGAGCGCTACAAACAATCTTCCCCCTCGGCCTGTCTTTCACGCACACCTGCAGGCCTCTCATCCTGCCAACTCACCTTCAGCTACAAAAGCCTTCTCTTGCCACGCATCTCTGGAGTCGCCCTTTGGCTTTTATTGATTTTTAAGGAGCCGTGGCACAAAAGAGAAAATAGCCGAGACCGTATCTAAAAGAAGCAAACATCTCCCCTGACTTTGCGAAAAGTGTACGTTTCTTCTCAGAGAAATGAAGATGGATTTGGCCCAGGAAAGCTGTAGAGGTGGCGATGGCCTCTGTGAGGAGAGGCTGGGGCTGCCTGGTTCCAACTGGCTCCACGAGAGCTTTAAATCTTCACAGAGAAATATTACAGAGTTCGACTCACTTAAATTTCATGCAAATGCGCACTTCGCTTCTAAGGCACCGTTCTTACTCTGGCTTAGAATTCAACCTGACTATTTCACAGGAAGATCTGGTTCTGGAGCAGAGTACGATTACCTTGGAAACAGTACTGCCACGTTTCCATTTCTTGTGCTTCACGACTGGGAGATAAGACAGCCTAAAAGGTGGGAAAAGGGACGTTTTGAAACCAGGGAAAGTCTTTGGCTAAGACTCTGGTTTTGACAGAACACTCAAGGTGCATTTCCTTTCATTGGAATGGTTTGTTTGAAATGAATATCTCTCAATCGTAGAGAAAGACCAAGTCATAGAATCCTATGTCAGCCTCATCCTCCCTAGCTTATCTCTTGATCCTCTTTTCAGCGCATGCCAGGGTATGTTTGCTTTGTGGCTGGGATACTCAATGAACTGTAATGACATCAAATTTGAACGACAGCAGATGTCTGTCAGAAATTAGCTTACGTATACCTGTAATAGCTGAGCTATTGTTTTCTGTGTGATTGCGGCAAAGTTGGTGAGTCAGTTGAAACTGTCAGTCTGCTCCTAATCTTTCCTGACACTATCCTTAGAAACTTAATGAGACAACACTCAATTTAATAAATGACAGCTCTCTTGCTTTGCTCTCTTGTTGCAAAGAGAGTTGTCTTTTTCGGGCTCACTTTTGCTTAGGATGTCGTGTATGTAAGCTGCTAGCCCAGCCTTTTTTCCTGCACTAAGTGCTAAGATAGGTACAAGAGGGCACTCAGCTCACCACACAGTATGAATTTTAAAAGTGAACTAAATGGGAGTGTGCAGTGGAGAAACAAAAAGACAGCTCACCGTGAGGGGGAAGGTGTGTTTATCTTCATTAAAAATACTTTCAATAACATTGGCTTAAAAAAAAAAAAAAAAAAAAGGCTCAGAGTGAACTGGAAGTCCCAAGGGTGTTTGTCCCTGTGTTTTGGAGTGCTGGAGCTTATGAGAGAGCAGTACAGACTGTTAGCCGTGCTTGTTTGAAAGCAATGTCACTGTTTTAAAGTAATGTCACTGCAGACAGCTTACTGCTGTGCTCCCTCAGCTCTTCCCTGGCCACACTACAGGTCTAAGATGCACAATGTAAACCTCTTTTTGTTTTCATCTTAAAGGCTTCTATCCACCTACATTAAGCAGCCACCTATTTCATGAACGTGGAAGTAATGGAAACAGAATTTATGTTTTCCCTGGGAAACTTCCCTGTTGTTTGTATGTAGTTCCTTAAACCTCAGGAGGCTGTTTTCTCCCACGTGAATTCATATCTGAATTCATCTGCAGCTCCACAAGTAGTTTGACTTGCTTAGTCAAGTGTTCACTTGAAAAGCTTTTGCTCAATCTGGTTTTGAGGTTATTTAATTTTTGTCATCTCCCCTCTTTTTTTTTGCAGATCAGATTTAATTAGAATTTCTATTCCTTTGCCTTCTCTACGAGTTTGGGGCTAGCAAGGAGGTAAAGAGACTCCACTAAACAAGAAGTATGGTGTGTTCAGCTTACCTCCACACAAGGGGCATGCTCTGCCCTTCGCTGCCCTCCTCCTTAGTGTCGTCCCCCACAAAAACAGCTTTACCAGAAACATGGTAGGGTCCTTGAAAGCAGAAGTTAGAAAACTCTTCTCTACAAGCACGTATCTCTTTACTTAAACCTAACTGGTCTGCGGTGCACCAGAATCATGGAAGCATAGCCTTCATAAAAATACTATTTCCTCATATCCAAAAAAAAGCCATTTAAATATTAGTAGGCTGATAAATAAAAATACACCAATTTCATGTGTGCAGGTCTTTGATGAGAGCTTGAAGGAAATAATATCAGGATGGAATTAAAAATTACTGGGAAATCTCTCGTGCGTACACATACATGTGAGAATACGTAGGAATATATAAGTTTGGTATTTCAACTTGTCTTTTCCTCTGTTAATTACCTTAGGAGTTATATAAATGACCATTAATATTTTTCAGCTATTTCAAATCTTCTGTCTAAAACTCAGATCTTTATGGACAATAAAGACCATGAAAAGGAATCTAACGTATGTCTAATAAAAGCTCTGCCTACAGCTATAGTGAATAGTTAAATGAAGATACAGATTTCTACAAATACACTCATTTTCCATATCCTAGTGCACACAGGGACTGTTAAATGTATTAGAACTTCAGTCTACAAAGCACTTGAGTACATAGAAAACCACATACGTACTAGTTTTCTAGTTGAAGCAGTTTCACTGAAATCATTAGATATACCTCCCGTGACAGCTGCGGTATAGCACAGAGATATAAAAACTACTATAAATGAATCCATTTGGTAACTGAAAACAAACCAGCAGTGACAGCGCAGAGCTCAACATAGGTTAATTTTCTTTTCTGAGAAACTGCAGTAATTTAAAGATAGCTCGTATGTCTCTATGGACTAATGAGATCCACCGAATGGAGTCACCAGCTGTCTTCCAGTCCCAAATAAGTACAACTCAAGTGAATATGTATCCAGTATAGATTATTAATAATATGCACAAATGACTGCAAAAAACAGAATGCTAAATTTTAACTGAAGGTGTCAGAGCTTCTGAACAAGTCCAGCGTTTACAGAACAATATTTTTCAGCACTGAGAAAACCATTATCAACTTTGGAAAGCTGCACAGTATCATTAATAACGCCAGGAAACACAGTGAGCAAGAGAGAATTTCTCAGAAATAAATACTCCACAGTTAGAATACAAAAGTGTTCAGTATAATTATTCCTGTCAGCAGAATAGGAAAAGAAAGATGACAAGATAAAGGTTAGTGAGGGGAAGAAATTCATCTTGCAGATAATGAAACTGTAAGCAGATTCAAAGAAATGTATGAAAGTTCCCACTTCCACCTGAGCTTCAGTTGCAAGATGCAGATGCACAGATGAGTGGGGTACCATTACCCTCACCATTACATACTTCACAACTGGATGGGTTAACAGCACAAAAGCTAACCCAGAAAATTACTGATCCCTGGCATGCAAAGGTTTACGGGGCAGACAGCTGTGTGCTTTTGAGCCGTATGGGCTGTCTTTGTTTGATAACATAAAAGAAGGAAGCCTCAAACCAGAGTCAGCTGAACTTCATTCTAAGAAATGATAACTTGATGGCTATTTCATTTGTCCGTTTGCATTTTAAATTGAAAGCAGCAATGACGTTCCTTACTATTTCTTGTAAAATGGATTCCAGAATTCTTAATGTATTCCTTGGTCTACAGTAATACTGGGAGTCATTCACCTTTTGGCAGTTAGCAGCAAATTCTCTGATATCACTGAGGAAGTTCCACTTCCAACGACTGTGCCTACCAGGGAGTAGTGGGAGGGCCACCCCATGAGGGTGGGGATCTGGGGGCTGAGGGGTTGATAGGACCCCGGCCCTGCCACAGGGACAACTTCACCACCCCTAGTGAGCCCAGCCCAGCTGAGGAATCCCAGACCCGAGTACAGCTCATGCTCGAAGAGAGAGGACCACCAACTAGGCTTCTCAACTACAGAAAACAAACGATGCAGTTTAATCCTAATTCTCCATGGCTCTGAGTCAATAAAGAAAGTCAACGGCTCTCTGTGCACTGTAGAGGACAATTTTCTGTGTATGGATTTCTTTGCTAAATACAAGCACTTAATTATTGTTTTTGCATAGATAACTTTATTTGTGACTTGACTAGTAAAACTCTAAGGAACTGGACCATCTGGAGACCAAAGTTAAAATTGCATTCCAGAGTTAAAATGCTCGGGGAGTTTGCTCCAGATGGGTTGCATAAAATCAAACTGCTGTAGGAAACACTGCCAGAAAACAGGTCACTTGACACACACACAACCTTTGCGATAAATCTTTATATAAATTATCACTTGCAATATTGCATTTTAATTGCATAAAGACCTTTGTGTGTGAAGCAGAACAAGGGAATTGGCCTTTTGCTATCAGAAAGCCAAAATATAGAGAACGGAGTTAGTGAGAAGAGGACCGGCTTGGGTTAATTTGCTGTTATAACCTTACTGAGAGGGACAAGAATGAAGATAGTTTTGACTTCTCACTTCTCCTTATTATATATCGCTTTAAAATATTTGTGAATTTATATTTACAGAATTTACATTTACAGAATCAGGTCTGAACAAGCTGAAGTGCTACCATGGGAGTGGTAGCAAAATACGTCCTGTTATTTCCTCTGTTGTTCTGCTCTGTTCTATAAAAGCCAAACGATGAACTGTTTCATCATCTTAACTCAATTTCATCTTTTTAAAGACACGTTCTTCTACAGAACTCTGAAAATGAACATAGCATACCATCGCAGTATATGCACGGGCAGTGTAAAAAGCGCTAGGCTGGATGCTGCAGTGTTTCACAGAACATGAAGAGTAAAGTTCTGGCCCCTGAGGAGTTCACCCAACAGCCAAATGCGATGCTGAACATCTGCGGCTCCTGTGGGAGAATCGTGCTCCTTTACTTTGATGAAGCTGGTAAAAGGTGATCTCAGGAAGTGGCCCAGGAGGGGTCTTAAAAGATTCATAATTTCAAGTTGCTTGTATTAATAATTTTCACAGCAACATTTTGAATTAGGAGAAAACAAATACAAACAGAAATTGTGAAAGTTAGGAAAAGCAGCTCCTATTCAATATTTGTCCTTGTGGGACACATTT
The DNA here is from genome assembly GCA_013389885.1 of Geococcyx californianus. Classification (NCBI taxonomy): domain Eukaryota; kingdom Metazoa; phylum Chordata; class Aves; order Cuculiformes; family Neomorphidae; genus Geococcyx; species Geococcyx californianus. Next base: position 9,793 of record VWPV01012804.1, read on the forward strand.
TTGTTACTTCCCATGGTTCAAATACTTGTGACACTTAATTAAAAAACTAGAAAAAAAATGCTTCCTTTATTTAGTTATTACATCTGTCAGTAAGGAGGCAGACAATCTCTAAGTTGCTCGCTAACTTCTTATTTGTTTTCTAGTTGATATGAGAATTAAAAACATTGAATATTACACAGGCACAATGAGGAAATCGCATAATAAAAAAAGACAGCTTATTAGGAGCCTGGGTTTGTGATGTTAATGTGTAAAATATGTACAATGAAAGCTTCTCAGTTACCAATGTCCTCATTAAGAGACTGAGAAATGTAGCTTATAATCTCTGGGGAGTGTTTGCTTTGATTATGATAATTATATTAGGTCATGCAAGTACAGCTTGGTATAGAAGGTAAATACCTATTTAAATGATAGAAAATAAAACCGAGAACACCATTCTGAAAACTAATGGGAATTCTAAAGTCCATTGGTTGAGAAACTGAGAATCCTATTTCCTTCAGCTACTGGAGCTGGCTGCTTCTGATTGTTTCTAGAATGTAAAAAATCTCTATATTAGTTATTAGACTTGTAGACTACAGGAGGAACAAACAAAACCTTTTCTGTCCACTTTCAGCACACCAAAACATTTTCTAAAATAATGGCAAATTTTATATATATAGGCAGCTTTAGTATAGAGTTAGTGAAGGTCTGGGTGTGCTGTCCCTAGGCCAGAAACTATTCTCAGCACTGTTAAGTTTCTGAAGTTTACTTATGGTTTTCCTGCACTTTACTCACCCAGCAGCAGATCTCAGTCACAGGTACCCATTAGAGTCTGAAAGACTTTCTGTTGACCTCGCTAGAAGTCAGGTTAGACCCCAGTACACCCAGTGAGTATCCAGGCCAGTATCAACAGGCCACGATGACACCAGAAAACATAATCAGCACCTATATAAAACCTTAAAATCTGTGTCTGAAGACTGAGTCAATGCAATACCTCAGCCAGCTTTTTCTTCATAGCTTTCAGAGAAAAGGCGTGAAGTTTAGAATATCCATAAAGCCTAGTTATATTCTTAAGAGTTTATTTTATTCTCCTTTTTTTGATTTGTATGGCACACTGCCATAAATATTATATAAAGTTGATAGTATTTTCTAAATGTCTGAAATGAAACTTTTCAGAAAGAACATAGGTACTCCCAAGGAAATACCTGCTTAATTTCTAATACATTTAGCTTTCTTCAATTTACAGCACACCTTTAACCATACCTATGATAAAAGCATGCAGGGGATCTGTTAGGTCAGTGCTAGTTCAATTGAAATTGAACCTAGAAGGGGTGTGAAGTAAACATTCCTCAATTCTCAAGTCTGCGTCCTGACTGAAGTAGAAAAAGTCACAATTCCTCCATAGCCTTCTCTTGTTAAACTTCCTAATCGTCAAGATAAAGTAAAACTAGATGTAAAATGACTAATTATACACTCACTGTAATGTAACCGTACAACTGACAATGTCTTCATTGGTGCTAGGTTGATACACTGACAGCATCTGCTTCCAAGAAGAAATTGTGCCATATGTCAAGGGAAGATAATGACTTACAGAACAGTTCGGTGTAACTCTTCTTTCGTGTCTTCACAAGCTATAATCCACACGAAGGAGTTAGCGAAATAAGACTCATCTGCAAGACTTCATTATAAATAACTCTTTTATAACATATGCTTTGCTGAAGCACACAAATCCCCTGACGTCTGTGAGCAGCTCAGTGAATGGGTGAGCTGTATATGACTTTCAGAAGCAATTTCTATGATTGCTAGCCTGTATCATAATCATACACCAGAACCACTGGGGCCTGAAACAATTTCCCATCTATTACCTGTGCATCGTAGCTATCCTACAACACAGGGTGTCATAGTAATGTACAGGATGCATGGGGTGAGAATGAGAATATGCTTAATCAACCTATTTTCCTTTCCTGCACAAAACATTTAGTTTCAAATAATCAAGTCAGACAGAGCTAAAAGCCTGGTTTGCTAAAATCATCTAAGATAAATAATTCCTAAATCCACTCCTGTCTGCCCCATAGCTCTTTTCTGTCACTTTTTCCAAGCAAAGCTTCTTCCCTTTTAAAGGAAAGAACATCCCTTTCTCATTCTACTTGAACATACTTATTCTCTTAATAGGCATTATTTTCACAGGAATGTTTCTCTTGCAACTCTTCATATATAAGAACAGTATTTTGATTTTGTTACGTCTACTTTTTTCCCCTTGAAATTGATATATTCATTAAAAATGCCTTTGGCATAAACCCAAAGAGAGATAATACAAAATAAGTAGTAAAACAAAATAATAAGTTATAAAACTAGAAACAAATGAGCCCCAAATATACTACTAAGGAGCACGAATGATTTTAACACCAGTACTTGTCATTGTTACAAACAGCATTTGTATTCATGCCAAAAACATACATATAGCCAGCTCACGATCTGTGAAAATCTCATGGAAGCGAGCCTAGAAACCTTCTTCTCATTGGGTACTCAAATATATTCACGGCCAGTAAACGTTCTTCATGATTAATCATGAGCACTATCAGTTTTAAAGTAGTTTAATATGTAAAAAATTGGAACCCCCAGCTAAACAATGAGACTATCTTGATTTACTAATAAGAATTATCAGAGGTATTTCTCAGTGTCTGTGCACTTGGCTTAGACAGCAGTGTGCTAAATGTTATTTAAAGCAAGATTTCAGTGGATTTCAAGGAACACCACCTTGCTCAATGGGACTGAATTCCATAGCATTTTGTATGTGGTAGATAACGTTTCCTAGGATATGTATATTTAGTTACTCTGGCACTGGGATGTTTTACCTTTTTAATTTCACATTCCTATCCTTCAGCAATTATTTTACCCATCCATTTTCATCTTTCTTTCCAGACAGGATTATTTCTAACTGATGCTTTTCGTATGTGTGTCACACATCAGATTTCAATGATGAACAGCCAAAGGTAAAATCACTTAACAAAGGACTCAAAATGTGTGCTGCACTCACTTTCTTTGTGAATGAACGGATGCAGAGAATGGTCCAAGGTAGACAAACACCTGATCCAAATTTATTTAATCAGTATATTTTGCTGGAGTTTTTGCTTTCTCTTTGCCACTCCTGAGTTCCATCACATGATGGAGTTTTACGGGGGGGACCACACAAAAACCTTTTCTTAGCAGTCACATGAAGGAAAAGAAATTGAGTTACTTGGCTACTTCTTTTGCATGATTTACTTACATTCCTAATCAAGGCACAACTGTTATCACACTTGTCAGGGAGGGTTTGATTTTCTTCATCACCCTAGAAGAACCTTGCTTAAGAGAGATTGTCTATAAGTTAATATCCCTGCATGTTATTTGTTTGTTTTCTAATATTCAGCCACTTTTCGATATTTTACAGATTTTTTCTATTTAGTTCATGATTTCATAACCTTGATTTTAATCAAACACTGTTAAACACCTAAAGTGGGTAAAAAAGAGCCCAACAACATTACGTATAATTGTAAATGCTTTGGCTATGGTAACAGCACCTTCAAAGGATCCAGTATATTTAAAGCATGATCGCCACATATTAAAATGCACCGTTGATCAAGCCTTGCCTTTCCAAGAAATCCTCAAGTGATGTCTTAAAGTAGCTTCTCCAATTTCTTCTGTGACTGATGCCAAAGTGACTGAACCCATATCTGCATGCATTTGCTCTGTGTAGTAATTGAACGAACATATTGTAATTGTTGCAAAAATAACTTGCACCAAGAAAGCCTTCTGCATGTTTTCATCAGAAGCCTCATCTGTGTGATTAATTATCTCAGAAATCCTGCTAAAAATTGAGACTGTAAAGGATAAAAACTTTTTTAAAAGCGATGTGAAATACTGTTTAACGATCTTTCTTCTTGATTAAAAGAACAGTGATAATGTTTTAGCTAGAGTAGTTACCTTGATAATATCTGTGGGTTTGGGTTTTATCCTTTAAGCAGAGTTAGCCATTTGTTTGATTTCTGCTTTGTATCTGTAGTTGGAAACTTTTAACCCCCACATTACAGTCTCACAGTAAGTCAAAGTACATCTAGTTGATCAATCCATAACTAAAGAATAATTCTCTGGGACACTCCTTCAAAAAAATTCTACAAAAAATCAGACCTAAATACTTTTTATAGCGTGAAAATGATTCTATGAGAGCATTTTGGGGGACATACATGAGTTTTCCAGTAAAGGAGAGCTATGGTAGACATTCCTGCACTTTCCGCTATGCCAACTACAGAGCTGCTCCAGAAAGATGTCACAGAAGAGAGATAAAATAGAGAGATATAATAGAGACCTTCATACTTGCTAGAAGAGACTTTAATCAAAGTATGAACATGACTGGAATCTGCATAGATGGTTGGAGTACTGGTTCTCCTTTGGACTGTATCTAGGGCTTCCTGACATATCTGATAGTCGTATCTCCGCGGTGAGGGAGATACATTTGGTTAAATATATATTTTTGTCTATGTGATATAAGTATTGAAATAAGGGATAGAGCGGGCTCAGAGCCTGTGCTTGTGAAACAGCCTCTGTGATCTGAAAATAAGTATTCTTCTCTTAAATCCCACTAGACCATCTACTCCAAGGTGAATACTCTGGCAGAACCTTATTTGTAAAATTTATGAGCAGATGTGGCTATTTAAAACCAGGAACTGCCAGCCAGTCCAATAATGATCAAGTAACTGATGATGACATGTTCCTAAGTGTATAAGGAAATATCCCTGAAATCTACAGAACAGAAGCCCTGTATTGTTTCGCAATCGTAAATATGGTGCTCGATACCACAACTGTACGTACCAACAGTTACTGAGACTGCAGTGACAATGCGATTCAGAAACAGAAACAAGAGGAAAAGGATTTGAAAATCAGCCTGGGTTTTCACATACACAGCCAATTGATGCTTGGGCTGCTGCAATACCAGTTATTGCAAAAGGTGCATTGATTAATCAATGTTTCTCTCATCACTGGGCACCTGCAAGTTTCCTCTGCGCCGCCTTCTCTGTCCAGGAAGTAAGAATTCCCACTCTGCCTTTTTTGGCTGGAATGACAACCAGCCTCATCTGTTCTTCTCCCCTCATCCCCCCACAGTCCTGCTAACATATCTTAAACAAACTCTCCGAAGTGTTATTTTCTTTGAGATTTCTTCCACTAATAAAGGTCTGTAGAGAGAATGCAGAGGGATATTGAGGCAAACGCCTTGAATACACAAGGGCTGGTGCCAGCCCAGGGAGACTAAACTTACATTCTCCATGTAGGGAGCATAAAACTGAAATATGTCTTCTGAGAGCGTGTGAGATAAGCATGAACCGAGCTCTGTCGCATCACAGAAAAATGTAAGCTAAAAAACGTACATAATCATTCTCCTTCCTCTTTTTTTCCTTTCTTTCCTTCTTTCTCTCTTTTCTTCTTTTTCTTTGTGTCTCTTTCTGAATGGGTAATGTGGAATATGTGTATGTTTGATCACTTTTATTCTCCAGCTTCATAACAGCATGAACTCTGTATACGAGCATTTAAATATTCTCCTTTAGTAGCTGGGTCTTAATCTGAATGCATATCTATGGCTTGGACCCCTGCTGCTTAAAGCTATTTGCACTCAGATCAAATTGTGACCCCCAGAAATGGAAGTATTTATGTTGAAAAAGAACTGAATAAAATATTTATAAGGGTAATGTTCAAACTAGAAAAATTATGATATAAATATGATTACATTGTATAAATCAGATAAAATCTACACAATCTGTGTTTCTTTAAAGAAACCCAAAATTATTTTGTTTCTGAAGTACACATAAAAAGAATTTCAATAACATTGTATTTTCAGACTTTATTGTGAAGGGATACAAGGAAACCTTTTCCCTGACCATAATGTTTTCTTTATAAAAGCATTATTTCAGACAAAGTAAGCTTGGCTCGTTTAAAGTCCCCACAAGGGACAGATACATTTTGAATGTTTTTGATTACCTAGAGGATATCCCAGTTTTTGAGATCCCAGTGTGGCTTTATTTTCTGGACAACTCAGTTATTCTCTCATACCTTTGACCTTATTACGGTATTATTGTTCCCTTCTCTTCACTACATCATTCTATGAGAAAGCTTTACAAAAATTTGATACAAATCTAGTTCACACAGAATATCTGCAACTTAGTCAACTTCACTAGGCATAAGAATATCAGGTTATTTTCCCTTACACCTTAGTTCTTATTTCTGTGTATCCATGTGCTATGAATTCCTTTAGAGTTAACTTAGGAAATAAAAAAGTAATTAATATCCATTATATCCACATCAACGCTAAGATAAAATGTGGGGGGTTTGAACTTCTGAATGCCAGTCCTCCCTCACTCCTTAGATGGAACTGATTGTGTGTGGTATGATGAGCAGAGTAGGATGAATACGCTAAGAACAGAGAAGAGAGATGCACAGAAACACAGAGATCACCAGAAAACTAAAAGCCAGATGTGTGTTTCAGCGATCCCAGACACCCCTGCAGGCAAAGCTATTTACAGGATGGCATTATTCTGCAGCTAAGAGGTCAACACTTGAAGGATTTCAAGACATTCTTGATGAGATAGCCTTCTCCATGACTTTATCTTGGTAGTTTCACCACTAGAAGAAGGAACTTACCCTTCATAAAGACCTGACAAGAAAGATGCAGCAGAGCTGAATACAAATTACAGTATTGCACCTATTGTGAATACATTAGTATTTTCAGCAGGTCCCTCATATGTCAGGGGAAAGATGACAACTACCTCAAGGCACTGACAGTCTAAATTAGACAATGTAGCTGAAAAATTTGATGTCTTAGGTAAACCAGGGGAGGTCAAAACTCAGCATGGTGAGGATAAGTTATCTTACTTGGCTGGTAGACTTCATGGAAGAAATAAGTTTATGTATGGGCTGCCTCCTCTAATTCTGAATTCTCACAGCTTATGAATGATCGTTTATCTGCTACCAGCCTGCAGGGATTTGGTAAAATAGCTACAGCATAAAACTGAAAAATAATTGAAATAAATAAAGTACTGCCTGGCACTATCCTTGTTTATTCTACGCATCTGATATTAACATTCTGATGTCTTATGCTCGTAATACATAATAAGAAATGAAAATGTCGTAAAATCAATACCTTCTAACAGCAGAGGGAAATGTCACAAATTATCCCATTCTCATAGTTTTCAGACAGTAATTTCACAAGCCTCCAAGGGATTAGGAAAGCTGAGTATATTTTTGCTCTACCCTCAGATGTCAGTTTTATTGTACATGATCTAGGCAGGGAAGGTTCTGTGCTAAGGAAGAAGTTCGAAATCAATTGTTTTGCCTATGAGATTCTTTCATGAGGCTGTTAACTGCATTTGTAAGTGTGAAACTACCAAATTCCGTGACCCTGCTTAAATTACTTTGAAATACAAAATTACACTCTAACCCCTTATCTGGTACAGAACCGTGCTGTGTGCACCTACAGAATGCAGAGCTGTATTGCTAATGAATAAAATTTGCACGTTCTTAAGAAAAGATATGAATTAATTATATATAGCAGATCTCAAAACTCTTTTAATATTTTCCTGGGAGAGCTTATTATCTTTTTTTTTTTTTTTTTTTAACTGTGGATTAGAGTCTGATTCACCCTGCCTAGGAAATAACGAGCCTGGAAGAACCGGTCTGTCCTAATCCCAATGACAGCATTTGCAAATCTAGTACCACTGCCGTAATAGCGGATGCTCCAGCTATTCTGAAGTGAAGCTCAGCCCTGTGGTGTCGTCTGTGCGCACGTGTTACCAAGTTGACTCACTTGCTGGTTTATTACTGATCCTAATCCTCTGATCAATCATGCTGCTTACATGTTAGCTTCTCATCAAACTGCTTTAGAGACAATCAGGCACAAAACACAGCGAATCCCAGGGTCTGCTGTCACAGAGAATGTAGAAGGCCAAGCCCACCTGCATCATTTGGCTTGACAACAAGGACTTATTTCTTGTACTACATAATAAAAACAGATGCAGCTATTCATTTCGCATAAGCCAGAACCCCAGGATATTTTATATCACATTAAGAAATCTTAAGAAAGACATTCTGTGGGAGTCAAATAGACACCATGGGATACTATACACATCAATGGTTCTTTCACCCAGAAAGGTGAATTGTGCCAATTAAAACCAAGCAGAGCAAACCAAAAAAACCAAAACCCACAAAACCTCATCATCGACAACAAAAAAACCCCTAGACTTTGGGGATAGTCGTAATTATGGCTACACAGAAAATATAAAACCCTGTATGCAGTGGTTTCAAAAAAGATAATACCGTTTCGTTAACTTTAAGAAATAAGGATTGGTGAAATGCGCGTCTTTCATTGTGAAGTGTCTCCGGTTTTGATACAGAGTGCAGAGCAAGACTTTGCTAAATACCAACATTACCCCAGACTTTCTGATCAAAATATGAACTACTGTGAAATAAAAAGAGCTAAAATAATATAATTCATATAAATATTAAAGGACTGTGATTTTTAATGGCATCCCCCCAAAATATTTTATCCAGAGTCTTTAGTACTTATGAGACTGTAAGACTCTGGATTTTCAGATGCTTGCACAGTGTTAAAATAATTTGGATGGGATCAAAGGTTCTCTGTAAGGGAAAGGTTCAATGGGTTGCCACAGACATAATTCACACAGTTCATCTGAGACCTCTAAATAGCTCTGAAGCTCAGTAAATCACATTATTTGTTTGAAAAGCCAAGTTCCCAAATAGCGGATATATTAATAAAAAAATACATGAGATTATATCATTTTTTAAAATAACATTGAAGTATTTTGGAAGCTCGAGTGAAATCTAACACCAAGACCTTACTGAACATTACAGAATCATTGAATTATAGAATCATAGAATGTCTTGGATGGCAAAAGACTTTAAAGACCATCCAGCTGCAATGCCCTGCCGTGGGCAGGGACACTTTCCACTGGACCAGGTCACCCAAAGCCTCATCCAACTTGGCCTTGAACACCTCCAGGGATGGGTCATCCATGACTCCTCCAAGCAACCTGTTCCAATGCCTCCCCAGGTCACTCTCTATTTCTTACAAACCTGTCTCTAAACTGGCAGGACACGAAGCATGTCTCACCCCCCAGCGTCTGTGCATGTCAGGAACACTCCTTTTTAGGATAAAACCCCGAGGGTACCGTTCCTCTGCCCTATCAGCTGCCTATGGGAAGGAAGAAACACTACGCATCCTTCAGCGAGTAACCCAAAGCGAACAATCACAGCACACTTGGATATGTCTCTGCTCAGAAGTTTAACTTCAGAAAGAGCAGCAAAGGGCAAGTAATAAAATAACTTTCTACAGCATTCAATATGCTCTTTTGTCAGCACAGAACATTGAAGAGCCAAATTCTAATCTCAGTCCACCCACCGCGATGCACTTAGGAAAGGAAGATGACCATAGTCAATATCCTGGCCCGTGGCTGGAAGAATAAACTCTCCCAGTCAGCTGAAAGAGCTGGCAGATCACACACACACCCCCAAAGAGAAAATATGTTTTTTCATTAACAAATCTGAAAAATACATTCATCAATCATTTCTGACATTGTGCCCTTAGAATTCATGGATGAAAAACACAGATTAACTAAGCATAGGTAACTACAGTAGTGAGCAGAAAGGCTCGTAAGATAAATATTAGATGAAAATGACATCTGCTATCACGAAATACAGTATTTAAGTTTTTCTAGTTAAAAAATGACATCTTATTTACAAACAAAACTAACTCAGCAGTTGGGGAAAAAAAAACCAAACTAACAACCCTAACTTTGGTTTTATTTACTTTAGAGAAAACAACGTAGGAAAAGCTCCTTTCCTTTTAAGTTTACATTTTTCTATTTTATTGGTTCCAGATCACTCTCTTTTGTTTTTATTTCCACATGAGTTCTCTTCAGGCATGTGTGCTTGCAAGGATTTATGTGCCACTACACATAAAAAAAGGTCAGAAAATACAGTCTAACAGAGGAGACCTGTGTCTTTTCCATCAAAGGTCATTTTATGAGTTATTGAAATTGGCCAGAAGGGCACCCCACTTCTGGCTCTGTCCAGGACTTGTCATGGCGATACCTCCTGGTAAGTATTTAATCTATCAAAACCTTTATGAGTAATGAAAGGCCATCTTGCACAAAGGAGAAAACGATACAAACAATCATCTCTCTTATTATGGAGATCTTCCTTATGCGCAGGTGAGTGAAATCTAGGCCACCACACTCTTTTGCCTTTGGCTTTAATTCACACCGTGAGCTTGCCCACCGTTGATGCTGCCCGAGAAGCCAATCGTCCTGATGCGATTAGAAGGATATGGCACATAACAGAGCTGGTCCTCATTACAGGGACATTTATACGACACAAATTCCTTCTGAGTGTGGCAGAGCTACCTCAGGGCAACTCTGCTGTCTCCTTCAGGAGCGACGGACTTTTTAAAAAAATATTTCCTTTTTTTTTTTTTTTCTTTAATCTCAGGTTTTGGGTTGGGTGGGTGTTTTATTTTTTCTCAGGCACTTGGCAGCACATCAACTCCAGAAATCGCACTCTTGCTGTGACCTTTAGATTTTAAACTAAGTAATTTTTGGATTTCACCATTTTTCTGTATTAGTTTCTTCCCCTTCTTCTGATTGTATTAGTGCTATTAGAGTTCTCCTTTTACAGTAGAACCCCCAGATTTATAAAATTAAATGTTGTTTGGAGGGTTTCAGATTTGAGTTCAGCATCTTGTTGTTGATATCCTGAAAGTATTCCAGCTGAATGCTGTTATTAATCCTTAGCAATCACTTAAATCTTAACGATGTCAAGCAGTTAATGAACAAAAAGGTACAGCACAGCATTTAAATAGATGTGCACAGTAACAGTAAGGTAAACGTGATTTCCTCAAAGCAGGAAGAGATGATGGCTCAATTATTTCCCAAAAGTGACTTTGACTGTGCTTGTGTCTTTGTTTTCTTTGAACTTTGCTTTTGAATACTTCTGCTACACATGAAAAAGATGTAATCAGTGTGCTTATTTTCAACATCACCAACACTTGTAGAATATGACTGACTGTGCATTG
>VWPV01012804.1:21304-38311 GCA_013389885.1 Geococcyx californianus
GTCTCTCCTTTTTCTACTCTACCCATCCTGTTACGAATCTTCTAGAAATACATAAACAGCCCCACAATATACAAGCATGTTCTAACATTATTTATGAATTTCTATCAAATAAAGTGAATTTGGATAATGGTGGTAAACTCAGGTTACAAATTAATGAAATTATAAACATTTGCTGAAACTTAGATAGAAAGAAATTGAAGCTTTCTTCAGGAGCAGGACTTTGAAGATAAAGAGTTATATAGACAGACATTTGGAAACTGCAGAGTTGTCTTCTGCCTTGACCATTCCCCTAAGGTATTTTTTCTTTTGCATTAATTCATAGCATAAGCAACTATTTTGTATGAACTCATAGGATTGTATCCATCATAAGGCACTCAATCCTTTTGAGAGAATTCTACCTTTGAATCTTCCTTTTTTTCCATCCAAAGATGACTTAATTGGTGATTTCTGATCAGCAAAATTTTCCTGCTCTTTTAAAGGAATAGCAAATAGGTAACTTCTTAGATGTTAAATTTTTGTGTTACTATTGATGTCTTCAAGAGAACCTAAACCCAGATCCTAGATGCACCCACAATTAGAGTAATTTCTGATCACAATCTGCCTCTGAACTTTATTTTCGGGGACTATTTCTGCTCTTTTTCTAAGGCATTTTATTGTATACCTCACGAGAAATAACAGCAAGATCTGTATGTCAATTCCCAAAGAAAAACTCTTGAAGACCTTTTGGTAAGGCAGTGCCTTACTAACACAGACATCTGTGTTAATCAGTGCTGAACTTTAGAAGTACTGATTTGTTTTGTTCAAACCCCTGTGGTTTGGGAAGGCTCAGCTTGTACAGTTTGCACACCCTTTGTTTCTTTGAAGTCCTCTGTAAGATTGCCCATTCATCTCCTGCTTTTTGTTATGATCACTAAAAGTTTTCAAGAGCACATTGCAAGTCATATTTCTGACTGATTTCTGCATAAAACAAAACTGCAGTAGTTTGACCGTGAAAAAGAGAATAGGTGATAAAGAGAATATTATGTTGCATTAGATGGCAAGACGATACGTCTTCAAAGATTAAACCAAGATCATTATGCGAGCTTCTTTTGTTAAATAAATGATGTTTAGAAGAAATGGGAAGTAGTATTTAAAAGTGGGTACTATAAGACGACAGGGATTTATTACCAAAACGTATTATACAACTCTGCATATTATTTATTTCTTTAAAAAAACCAANGGTTTTGGGTTGGGTGGGTGTTTTATTTTTTCTCAGGCACTTGGCAGCACATCAACTCCAGAAATCGCACTCTTGCTGTGACCTTTAGATTTTAAACTAAGTAATTTTTGGATTTCACCATTTTTCTGTATTAGTTTCTTCCCCTTCTTCTGATTGTATTAGTGCTATTAGAGTTCTCCTTTTACAGTAGAACCCCCAGATTTATAAAATTAAATGTTGTTTGGAGGGTTTCAGATTTGAGTTCAGCATCTTGTTGTTGATATCCTGAAAGTATTCCAGCTGAATGCTGTTATTAATCCTTAGCAATCACTTAAATCTTAACGATGTCAAGCAGTTAATGAACAAAAAGGTACAGCACAGCATTTAAATAGATGTGCACAGTAACAGTAAGGTAAACGTGATTTCCTCAAAGCAGGAAGAGATGATGGCTCAATTATTTCCCAAAAGTGACTTTGACTGTGCTTGTGTCTTTGTTTTCTTTGAACTTTGCTTTTGAATACTTCTGCTACACATGAAAAAGATGTAATCAGTGTGCTTATTTTCAACATCACCAACACTTGTAGAATATGACTGACTGTGCATTGACCTTGAATTTTAAAAGGGCCAGTTGCCAAAAAGAGAAATCTTAAATTTCATTGACTCATTAAATTAATTTTCAACAAAAATTATTATGGATGAATCGCCATATGTTCTTGAATTTTAGGCATCTGAGAAGATCTTTAAATTATCAGAGTTCAGAGCTGTTGTTTTGAACTAGAATGTTTTCAACATTTCCAATTAAGTTACATTTACAATCCAGTTGAACATGAAGTTTAGAAACAGCAGGCAGAAGAGGGTAAAGATACGGAGGATTGTGGGAGCTGCATACTGTCTGCCAAAATACATAAGCAGTAATTTAAGACAACTTAAGAAATTTAGAAGTCAGTAGATAAAGAAAATATTAAAATGCTAAGGTAAATCCATGAAAAAAACCTTATGAGTGCAGAAATAGTTGCAATATTTTTTTTTCTTTTAATTCTATACTGATCACGTTTCCATATTGTGTCCTGAATTAAACGTAGTGTAAGTTTTAGAGTTGTTGAATATGATTCAGTGATTCAAGATGGAAAGTAGATGAGCAATAGAATCTGCTGCAAGAGATAAACAAAATCTTGGTGGAAAGAAAATCCGGACAGATAGGGGCACCATCTGTTCTCTTACAGTTGTTCTTACATTCATCCCTAAACAAATCACGGCTACTAAAGTACAGATACACCAATTATTATGCAGAACATGGAGAAATGGGTAACCTCTAACCCAAACCAGTATGTTTCTCTTTGCCCGGTCTCTCCTTTTTCTACTCTACCCATCCTGTTACGAATCTTCTAGAAACACATAAACAGCCCCACAATATACAAGCATGTTCTAACATTATTTATGAATTTCTATCAAATAAAGTGAATTTTATTATTATTAATGGTGGTAAACTCAGGTTACAAATTAATGAAATTATAAACATTTGCTGAAACTTAGATAGAAAGAAATTGAAGCTTTCTTCAGGAGCAGGACTTTGAAGATAAAGAGTTATATAGACAGACATTTGGAAACTGCAGAGTTGTCTTCTGCCTTGACCATTCCCCTAAGGTATTTTTTCTTTTGCATTAATTCATAGCATAAGCAACTATTTTGTATGAACTCATAGGATTGTATCCATCATAAGGCACTCAATCCTTTTGAGAGAATTCTACCTTTGAATCTTCCTTTTTTTCCATCCAAAGATGACTTAATTGGTGATTTCTGATCAGCAAAATTTTCCTGCTCTTTTAAAGGAATAGCAAATAGGTAACTTCTTAGATGTTAAATTTTTGTGTTACTATTGATGTCTTCAAGAGAACCTAAACCCAGATCCTAGATGCACCCACAATTAGAGTAATTTCTGATCACAATCTGCCTCTGAACTTTATTTTCGGGGACTATTTCTGCTCTTTTTCTAAGGCATTTTATTGTATACCTCACGAGAAATAACAGCAAGATCTGTATGTCAATTCCCAAAGAAAAACTCTTGAAGACCTTTTGGTAAGGCAGTGCCTTACTAACACAGACATCTGTGTTAATCAGTGCTGAACTTTAGAAGTACTGATTTGTTTTGTTCAAACCCCTGTGGTTTGGGAAGGCTCAGCTTTTACAGTTTGCACACCCTTTGTTTCTTTGAAGTCCTCTGTAAGATTGCCCATTCATCTCCTGCTTTTTGTTATGATCACTAAAAGTTTTCAAGAGCACATTGCAAGTCATATTTCTGACTGATTTCTGCATAAAACAAAACTGCAGTAGTTTGACCGTGAAAAAGAGAATAGGTGATAAAGAGAATATTATGTTGCATTAGATGGCAAGACGATACGTCTTCAAAGATTAAACCAAGATCATTATGCGAGCTTCTTTTGTTAAATAAATGATGTTTAGAAGAAATGGGAAGTAGTATTTAAAAGTGGGTACTATAAGACGACAGGGATTTATTACCAAAACGTATTATACAACTCTGCATATTATTTATTTCTTTAAAAAAAACAAACTGATATTTTGGAAAAAGAAATTGCATCTTCAAGATTGGAGCACCATGTGCAGATTGATGGTCTTAACCACAGCTTCTTTGATCTGCTTTCATCCTCGGCCAGCAAGGCCTTTGCCTAATAGGCCATATTGCTGTTCGGATTTTATTTATTTTTTAAAAAGGAAAAATTTCTTACAGCGGTATTTGCAAAATACCATAAAATTTTAAGTTCATTTATTGACATTTCCCTCTTCTTCATTGTGTCAGAACGATTCTAGCAGAGTGAGTAACTAATGAAAGCAAAATCAAAGTATTTACATGCAGATCTGGAGGGGGCAGGTGACAGCTGCCATAGCAGATAATGACTGATGAGGCACCAGACTTCAAGAAATACAATAGCTGAAGTACAAAATGAACAAGCACATCTGTAAATGAACATGAAGTATTGTAGAAGGTTTNCAGTAATTTAAGACAACTTAAGAAATTTAGAAGTCAGTAGATAAAGAAAATATTAAAATGCTAAGGTAAATCCATGAAAAAAACCTTATGAGTGCAGAAATAGTTGCAATATTTTTTTTTCTTTTAATTCTATACTGATCACGTTTCCATATTGTGTCCTGAATTAAACGTAGTGTAAGTTTTAGAGTTGTTGAATATGATTCAGTGATTCAAGATGGAAAGTAGATGAGCAATAGAATCTGCTGCAAGAGAAAAACAAAATCTTGGTGGAAAGAAAATCCGGACAGATAGGGGCACCATCTGTTCTCTTACAGTTGTTCTTACATTCATCCCTAAACAAATCACGGCTACTAAAGTACAGATACACCAATTATTATGCAGAACATGGAGAAATGGGTAACCTCTAACCCAAACCAGTATGTTTCTCTTTGCCCGGTCTCTCCTTTTTCTACTCTACCCATCCTGTTACGAATCTTCTAGAAATACATAAACAGCCCCACAATATACAAGCATGTTCTAACATTATTTATGAATTTCTATCAAATAAAGTGAATTTGGATAATGGTGGTAAACTCAGGTTACAAATTAATGAAATTATAAACATTTGCTGAAACTTAGATAGAAAGAAATTGAAGCTTTCTTCAGGAGCAGGACTTTGAAGATAAAGAGTTATATAGACAGACATTCGGAAACTGCAGAGTTGTCTTCTGCCTTTACCATTCCCCTAAGGTATTTTTTCTTTTGCATTAATTCATAGCATAAGCAACTATTTTGTATGAACTCATAGGATTGTATCCATCATAAGGCACTCAATCCTTTTGAGAGAATTCTACCTTTGAATCTTCCTTTTTTTCCATCCAAAGATGACTTAATTGGTGATTTCTGATCAGCAAAATTTTCCTGCTCTTTTAAAGGAATAGCAAATAGGTAACTTCTTAGATGTTAAATTTTTGTGTTACTATTGATGTCTTCAAGAGAACCTAAACCCAGATCCTAGATGCACCCACAATTAGAGTAATTTCTGATCACAATCTGCCTCTGAACTTTATTTTCGGGGACTATTTCTGCTCTTTTTCTAAGGCATTTTATTGTATACCTCACGAGAAATAACAGCAAGATCTGTATGTCAATTCCCAAAGAAAAACTCTTGAAGACCTTTTGGTAAGGCAGTGCCTTACTTACACAGACATCTGTGTTAATCAGTGCTGAACTTTAGAAGTACTGATTTGTTTTGTTCAAACCCCTGTGGTTTGGGAAGGCTCAGCTTGTACAGTTTGCACACCCTTTGTTTCTTTGAAGTCCTCTGTAAGATTGCCCATTCATCTCCTGCTTTTTGTTATGATCACTAAAAGTTTTCAAGAGCACATTGCAAGTCATATTTCTGACTGATTTCTGCATAAAACAAAACTGCAGTAGTTTGACCGTGAAAAAGAGAATAGGTGATAAAGAGAATATTATGTTGCATTAGATGGCAAGACGATACGTCTTCAAAGATTAAACCAAGATCATTATGCGAGCTTCTTTTGTTAAATAAATGATGTTTAGAAGAAATGGGAAGTAGTATTTAAAAGTGGGTACTATAAGACGACAGGGATTTATTACCAAAACGTATTATACAACTCTGCATATTATTTATTTCTTTAAAAAAAACAAACTGATATTTTGGAAAAAGAAATTGCATCTTCAAGATTGGAGCACCATGTGCAGATTGATGGTCTTAACCACAGCTTCTTTGATCTGCTTTCATCCTCGGCCAGCAAGGCCTTTGCCTAATAGGCCATATTGCTGTTCGGATTTTATTTATTTTTTAAAAAGGAAAAATTTCTTACAGCGGTATTTGCAAAATACCATAAAATTTTAAGTTCATTTATTGACATTTCCCTCTTCTTCATTGTGTCAGAACGATTCTAGCAGAGTGAGTAACTAATGAAAGCAAAATCAAAGTATTTACATGCAGATCTGGAGGGGGCAGGTGACAGCCGCCATAGCAGATAATGACTGATGAGGCACCAGACTTCAAGAAATACAATAGCTGAAGTACAAAATGAACAAGCACATCTGTAAATGAACATGAAGTATTGTAGAAGGTTTATGGAGTTAGAAATAATTTTTGGTTTCCTATTTTGAAGCACTGCTTAGATCTTAAAATACTTTTTAAAGTGTGGCTTTACTATCTAGCCTCCTGCTCCCCTTTCTGTCTTTTCATGAAAAGTTATATTCACTTATTTCAATCTTAAAAATATTTGGTATGCTTCCCTGATTGGCTGAAAAAAAAGTAAAACCACACAAAATAACACCCTACCAATTCCACGCTGTGATCTATCCTTGTTAGAATCAGTCTGAGCAAGGCCTCTCTCAGTTGTGTGGTGACAGTTGTCTGCAAATTTTAGCTTTAATTCTAATTCAGATTCATTGAGAAGGTAACTATAAATGCATCTGGTTCAAGTGAGAACTGCACAACAAAACACCAAAAAAGATATATGTTAAGTTTGGACACGCTGTGTCCCAGTTTAGCCCCTGCTGGCCAGGTTGATACTTAAAACCAGGCAGCCTCCAGTCCCAATCCCCCCGCACGGGAAAGGGAAAATGGAAACGACAGAGAGGGATGTGTGGGTTGGAAACTAAAACTGCTTTAATGCAGCATTAATAATGAAAGTGCTACCTGTGGGAATCATAATGGTTCCTTAGAACTGGCAACAGGGAGAGGCAAACAAAAGATGTTGGGAATTTGTAAGAGAAGCTTGTTTTAAGAATATATTCCCATTTGTCAAATCTATTTCTGTTGTACCTAATGAATTCAGATGCAAATATATTTATGAAAAGAAGAAAAATATTCTGCAAAAGCCAAAGTTTCAGGTCAAAGATTGAGCATAAGGAAGGTCATCATAATCACGTGGTTCATTTAACAAGGCTTATTAACGAATAGCAAGCCTAACTACGTATATAGCGTATGCACATACAAATATAAAGGTAAAAAATAGAAATATTAAATAACTGATACAACCACCACCTGGGCACTGGAATATTTGATCTTCATTTAGGTTAAGAGAAAGCTCGTTGTATAAAATCAGTGTTTAACATCCCAACAGTAATCAGGAGTCCAGGACGCTAAAGCCATCGCTGTGCAAACTCCCGTATGGGGAAAGAGAAGGCGGGAATGCAATTCACCTCACCATACTGAAAACATGGGGAGGTTTCTTACTGAGCCTTGGATGAGCTAGAAAGATGACAGTCTCCCCAATTAGTTTTGCCTTTCTACTGCATTTCTTTCCCTGCCAGAAGGTCCTGAGCAATCATTCCAGCTGATTGACTGCTTGATGTTCTGCATCAGAACTTGTAGCAGCCGTTAGCGTTACAGAAGCCCTCAAATAACTTTGGTCAATCAATGTAAAACGTGACCAACTATTAATTACTGTATTTAGCCTGCCTAAAAAATACAAAGCTCTAAAAAAGACTTTGTATTTTCCTACTAGTCTGGACGTGCTGGTTTAGAGTTCTCAAAGGCTAACACAGTGATTAAAAAAAAAAAGTGTGAATCCTTGCACACAATACCACATCATTTTACACTTTGAAGCCTTATTTTTTGGAAAAAAGGATTCACCTAAAATACAGACCTAAAAGTGCCCTCAATCACTTTACTTTTTTTTTAAAAGCATCTTGAAAAGGAAGTTATAACATAACAGATTTCGTATTAGAATGAAACCAAACCCCAGAAGTACAACAAAAATCAAAACAGGAATGCACAAGCCTGTAGACAGATAAGGTTCAGCAGAGCAAAACTTAATCTAAAGAAGTATGTGATTACCCTGACAGTCTCTCTCTTTCTGTGCTATTTTTCCTTTTTTCTACTATTTTTCTATTAGTTTAGAAACTCTATCTTCCCCAGTCTTGTCAGAAAAACCACTCAAATATCAAAGCAGTGTTTTTTATGCCAGGATATTGGTGTCTAGTTATATTTGGTACCTATCCATATGACAGCTTGTTTGTGTTTCATCATTATTAAAAAGGCAATAAAACTTGAAAATAACTTTTTAATTAGGAGGATGTATTGTTGCTAAAATTAGATATAACATTTCATTGTAACTGATAGTCAAACATCTCTGAAACTTAGCACCATTGTGCATTGAGGTTGGCAACTGGAAAAAGGAGATCGCCTTCTCCCCTTTGTACTAATTATCTTCTGTTTAATGCCATCTAATCTCTGGAAGGATTCTAAATTGTTTTCTATTTTATTTGAGACAAATACAGGTAATTAGCAGTATAATTTTAGCCTGCCTTGTGCTCCATATTTGTTAAAATTTCCAGGGAAAACACACAAAAATTTGTGTTATTTAAACGCAGGCAATTTCTGTTCAGTATCCTGGATGGCAGAACTTGATATGTGCTGGACACGGCCGGATCTAACTAGAGGTGAAGGGCACAGACTCAATGTAAACCACTGACAAAATGCAACTGACTGTATGGCAGAAGGATGTTTTTTCCTCTGTGCAAGGTATTATAAAGCTAAGTTGTGCAAATTATTCTTGCAGTGAGGAAAAGAGGGGACGGTGAAGCTGCTGGAACAATTCCGTACGCCAGCACACTCGTGCCCATTGCAGCAAGCCCTTACCCTGGAACAACGCATAGAATAAATGTAATAAGGGGAAAATCTGCGCCACGATATGTAAAAAAGACAACAGAACTACACTTCAATCATCTATCTACATCCGCCAGGTATTTAACAATGCTGAAACAGACTGACAGTATATGAAGAGTGTTTCTGTTTGTGAAACAGTCACAGAAATCATGACAACTTTAAAATAACTCAGCCTTACACAAAAGTATTCAACAAAAATATTTTGGGCTTATTCTGTTTTGTGGGCTTGGCTGAGTAGATAATGTAGGCTGTAAAAGATCCAAGCCAAATTTCTTGCTCGACCCTAAACACCCCATGTGGAAAAAAAAAAGCCATAAAGGAGCATAAATCATTTAAAGTGTGACTTTTAGTTTGCCTTTAGGTATTTTAATTGTAATCCTTAAAACCATGCTCAGCGGCACATTATCTCTCCAGGCATCTCAAGTTCATAAGTCATTTTCCTCGGAAACTAAAGTTGCTCTTGCAGATACCTTAAAAACCCTTCAGTCTCACAAGTCTGAGCTGCTCAGTTTATGGCAGATCTTTTCAAGATACAGTCAGCTTGGTATTGGTGCTTCGCTGGCTCAGGAACGGCAAACGGCACTGTGCATGCTACATTCCCAGGGTCTAACTTTGCTGGAAACCATCTTCCATCAGAGTTGGAGGTTGAACTGAATCTCAGTTCTCACCTTTGCCTGGGAGAACTCAAACTTGCACCGTTCAATAAGAAAATGAAAGCGTGAGAAGTTTTCTTATTACACCTGCTTTCACACGAATGCTTTCCTCCCAAGTTGAAAAATACCTTTGCATCCAAAGAAAAGCAGGCAAAATACTGTTGCCACAAATAACGCGTATAGTGTTTGCCGAGATGATAAAGGTAGCTGATGGAGTGTTCTTATCACAGGCTGAAGGGAGAAGCAGAAAGGGAATAACCTGTGCTAAGACGTAACCTAGGATGGTCTGTTCCATACGTAACTTGGAAAATATTAAAAAATCTCAAGCACAAATTCGTAGGATCCTGCAAACATTTCAAGAGGAGGATAAGGGGATAAACTCGGTATGCAGGCAGAAATTAGAAACACACCCTTACAACAACCCATGAGACTACTGAAATACAGAATTCCATTAACTGTGCTGGACTGTTAAGGCTCGCCCTTGAAAATTCAGAGCAGACTTGTGTAAGGAGTCATTATTTTGTTAAAAATTATTCCACAGTCTAGTAGCTAAGAGAAATCATTACGTAAACTGAGTTTCTATGCTTTTCAAAAGTCAAAGAAAAGAAAATCACTTCTTACCAACAGTTCAGCAAGAACAGAATATTTTCCTGTTGCCTTAAGTTACCAACCAACCAAAACCAAACTCTATGACTTTTTTTTTTTTAACTCATCTCTCAATTCTGGTGTTTGCCTTAAGAAAAAAAAAATAGATAAGACGCATGTATATTTTTCAGAGGCTGAATCCTGTTATCATTTTTATAAGGTCACATACTGAACACAGGAAATTGAAAACCCTGTGGAGAAAAAGTACTGTTGCAAATGTGCTGATTCCTATGGGGGGGTGGGGGGTGTTTGGTTTTTTTCATTTCTGAATTTATTTGACTTTCTCCCACTACTATATTCTTGAAAAATAACCTTTTCCTTTAGAGTTCTTAGTGTTTGAATTGCTCGATGTTTTATAAACCACACTTCGGAGTTTTTCAGTCAAATTCAAATAGAGAAAACAATGCTCTGAGCCATATAATACCTCTGATACATAATACCTTCATTTCTAATATTAAATGAGATTTAGGATCAAAAATTTTCTCCAATGTTAACTGAAAGACAGGAAATATTTTAGTCTTATTTGACTTAGCCTTGTTGTTCCACTGCTATTTTTCATTCATTACTTCAAAAATTACTCTCTGTTTTGATAGGACTTCAGTTTTCTGCAAAATGGTTTTGCTAGATACATTCTCCAAAGCTATTTACATTTATCAAATCTACTCACTGATTATAAATGAGTGTCTTTCACTCACAGTCAAGGAAGAACCATGGATTTTCTCAAACTAATAATGGCCGTTTGACTATTTTTGTTAGTTATATTTCGGTCATATTTTTTGAACTAGCTAAGATAAACTCATGAACACTAATGTATTTGAACATGTATTAGCTACCAAGACATAAGAACACACAGTGTGTAAAGCAAAACAGATTAGACAAACAAACATCAATAATTTAACGCCTTTAACTTTCAATGGAGCACTTGCTTTTCTCTTCACGTCTATAAACGTAAAATAAAGTCTTTACAGAATGGGATATAATATTTTCATCTTGGGAATAGGTCTGGAGAGTGATGGTCTGATATTCTTATCCAACATGCAAATTACAGACTGTAGGCAACCAAGCACATCTTATATCCATTTCAAGCAATAATGAAAAATTACTATACCTAATTAAATGTCCATTTCTTGCCAATCTCCATAGTTCTATACAAGGACTTGGAATAAACAAAAAGGTTATAATGGATAATATCAAGTTATGATCAATACTCATGTAAAATTTAATATCTGATTTAGAACAGTTCGACACAATGCAAAAAAGTGAATAATACATGAAGTATTTCTCCACGAGTGCTGCTTCACACCATTTAAGATGTAAAGGGTGTTCATTTCAAACATAACCCACAACTGCTGCCGAATACTTCAGCCTTAAGGAGTTCACAAAGTTAGAAACCAGCTACCCCAGAAGTACAGATAAAAGGCATATTTAGAATCTCGCGCCATTCCGCCTTCCAGAAGGAAAACTATTTGTGCTCCTCAATGATAAACCTTTGACAGCAGTGGTTTTAAATATATAGAATGGGAAAGGCAGTACTAAGCACAGAGAGCACGTTATCCTGTAGGTCTTGAAATTATTCATGAGCTACAGGACTCGATCTTTTATTGAATTAATTATAATTAATCAAACTTGCCTGTCTCCACTAAAAGGCAACCAATAGCTGGCTAGACACCGCTGTTTATCATTTTGAAGCACTGATTATTGGATTTTCAAGTCTTTTGGGATATTCATCTTACCCAATCTTAGTCAAATAACAATTACATGTCTATTTTTAGATATCTGTATGTCTTTTCTGTACTTACTAAACAGAAATAAACATTTCAAGAAGCTACTTTTTCTCTCTGCATTAGATGTTAAATTTAGGATCCTCTGGGATGACTTATCTTCTCCATATTTTCCATATGTCTGCATTAGATATTGAGAGGGAGCTTAGAAAACTGTCTCCATCTATAGTTTATATGGTTTGCATTAGGTGAGATAATGCAACACCTGGAGGCTGCTCGAGATCTGATGTAGACTGAACTGGATTTGTAGAGCTATTTTAGAAACAAGCTTTTCTAACACTTGAATTTTAAAAATAAACTGCTTTCTGTATAAATCCCACTATATTCATACGATTTTAATTCATAGAATCATAGAATGGTTTGGGTTGGAAAGGACCTTTACAGGTCATGGTGTCCAACCCCCCTGCCGCGATCTTCAATGGACAGGTGGAGAAGGACATCTTGAACAAGAGCAAGTTGCTCAGAGCCCCATCCAACCTGACCTTGAATGGCGCTAGGGATGGAGCATCCACCACCTCTCTGATAGAGATGACGGTAGGCTGCCCAATTAACTGTATAATTCCAGTCATTTTTTCAGTTGTTATGGTCTTTTATAAAAATCAATAATTTGAAATACATAGAAAATAAATAGGACACAATTAATAAGGGACCTAGTCCTTTAGACACTGCATTTGGGGTAGCTACTCAAGCAGTCACAGAGACTGTGCATCAGAAAATATATCCTTTAAGTGGTTTTCAGGTTAGACGGAATAAGTCCATTTTATCCTTTCAATATAATGCTATTTCTTCCAGTAATGACAGCTGTGGCAATTTTTATCTTCCATTCTGTTATTGAAGGAGGATTAAGATATTTCTAATGTCATAAAAGTACTCTTTGGGAAAGAGTGATGGTTATTAAAAAAGTGCTCTAAAATTAGATGATTCGAAGGTTTCATGATTCATGTCTAACAGACAATTTAGAAGGTAATGATGGGGGGGACAGAGCTACTACTGGTCTAGACAATTCTTCAGATGGAAGCGATTTTCTTTGAGGGCTTGGAAAAAAAAAATCATGGAACGAAAATACCAAAGAATATTGACCTCCAGCTCTCTGTCAGGTTTGGTTAATTGGATGAATCTAGTCTGGGCAAGGGTTAACAATATCTTACAATCCATCTTATTTACCCTAGAGAATACAGTGAGGAGGAGAGCGGTTGCTTTACCTTTTAACCAAATTTTGCAGTTTTAATCAGTGTTGTTCACTTTTTTTTTGTATGGAAATGGAGTGGGTTATGTTGGAGGGCTATTGATCCAGCACTTACAACACTGCTTTATTAAAAAAAGCAGGCTACTAGATTTCAAATAAAATCGTACAGGAAGAAAGCGCTGAAGGGCTTTCCTCCACAGGTCCTCTGGGCCAAAGATAGAATAAAAGTAACTTAGAGATGTGTTAATTCCATTTCTTTCCAGAAAATTCTTTCTATTTTAGCGCTTTGAATAACAGTATAGAAGGTCTTACTCTTTCTACATAGAAATAAAGATATATACTCCCTCAGCAAGAGAAAAAAATGAGTAGAGTAAAGCTAATTTAGCAAACTGAGGAGCTGTTTGTTGAACAAATGTGAACATGCACCACTATCTCTCCTAACACAAAAACCATGTGAAGAATAAAACAAATAAGAAAGAGTAACCAGTTTGTGATATATAAGGACAATTTTCCCACACATTCTTAGCTAGTGACACTTTCAGAAAGCTACACCCTTATGTCACGATCCTGTGGTTTCTACCAGTGCTTTCGTCTTGTCTTCTGTCCTGAGCGAGTGCCGGTTAACACCCGGAGCAGAGCACTCCTCCCTCTCTCACGCTGCTCTCCTTTCCCAGTTCCCATTTCCTCAGACCTGTTCTGTATTTCTCAGCAGTGCTCTGCACGTTCAGGAGAGCTGCACATCCGTTTGCCATTAAACCTCAAAGTTTTAGTACGCCCTCAAGCAAAGAGTGACAAATCAGCGATCTGCCTTCTCCAAGGTATTATGTCCTCGATACCATTTTGAGGCTGTTTGAGTCTCTGCCCCTTTGCTACTCAAACACTAGGTTTCCTTCAGTGTTTCTTAGGTAATGGTTGCAATTACTCCTAATAGTATTTAAAATGCTAGATTTGTTTACTTGAAGGCTGCTATAACAGCGTTGGAATGTGTGCAATGTGTGACTACTTCACCGCTGTCCTGTTACCACCCACAAACAAAACAAGGGCCTGTGAGGTATTTATTACACTGGCACTTCTCATGTGTGAACTGGGAAGATCATGTTTTTCAGCATGAAGCTTTTTTTTTTTTTTTTTTTTTTTTTTAAGTTAAATTTCTAGTTCCAGAAGGCTGAAATCCTTTCTTGCTGTCACTTTGTTCATTTTAATGGGTTTCAGCTCTGGAAGTTTATTTGGGTTATTTTTGGTGGTGGTGAGTTAGGGGTTTTTTTCCCCAATTCTTATCTGCACTTTTGGAATAAAGGGTGTTGGGCATTTGCATTTACAATTCTGATTCATTCTCTGCACACAAGTGTATGTGTATGTAGATGAAGTGCTTCTTATTTGCATGTTTGCTTTTTGCTCTTTGCAGATTTAGTGCGTTGAAATGAAAGCTGTTTAGTCTTCCTGAACTTGGATATCATTACTATGACCTAAACCCTAAGTTGCTTGGTTAATTTCAAACATTAAATAAATGGCATTTGTACGGCCTCAGTGAATGTTAGGGTAGGTCTGATGGGGCCACCATTCAATTTCCATTAATGTAAATCACTCCTTGAGAAACTGCTTGGAAATTTGTCTTCTGGAGCCTGGGAGGTGCATCTCGTAAAGGTGAGAACGGCAAGGTTGTCAACACACATGGAAAACACATTTTGAAGAAAGAAAAGTACTTCAGCTAAAGGCAAAATGTAAAGCCATTGCCTTTTCCAAGGTTCAAAAGCTGAATAAGAAAAATAGGAGCATTCTTGTCATGTCTCCTACCTATTGACTTTCAGCTTAGTAGACAGACAGACTATGTGAACAGCTTAGTTTGCTGTGCTATATAAAGAAACCTATTGCCATTATCAGATGCTAGTTTGCTTTTCATAAACTCAATTTGATTGTCTGAGCAGATGAAGGGAGAATTTCATGGTGTCTCAAGGACAGTGTCTGAGTTACATGTTTAACTACTTTTGGATGAGCCTTGAGATATCTGGAAAGGTACGATTCTCTCTGATCTCAGAGCCTTGAACAGCGACTCCGGACTGGACTCTTCAGTAATATTGGAATTAAGCTGTCATGTCTTAGGCTTCTCTCTATCCTACCTCAAAACAACATCAGTGTGATCAATGCAGCACCCCATAATACTGTTTACATATATAATACCAATTGCCTTTTTTTAAAAAAAACACCTGGTCACACACAGAGCACCACCCAAAACTCATAGAAATTTGTTTCATGAGTTTTCATAAGGCTGCTTTCACTACCTTTCCACAAACTTTTTTGATGTTATAGTCTGACTAATGCATTTTTCTAGCAATCCTGCAGTATATTTGCATGCAGAAATGCGTGTGTATATCTTACAGAAGGAAAATATCAGCCTTTTTCAAATACAGCTTTCTAAAGAGATGTGAAACAACAGAGGGACTACAAGATTTTGGTGCTATAAACAAACAGAAACTTTTAATCAAGGCTTCTGGGTACGCACAAACGATACAGAGGTCTGGCTGTATTTCTTGTTAAGAATCAGCTATTTCTTTGGTTTTTTGCTAATTATCAGCTGCAGGACCTGACTGAATTATAGTCCAGTTCAGCAGACCTGAAACGATTTAACCTCCACTGTGTCAATTGTCAGTATAAACTACCACACAGTTTACCGAGGTGTTAATCAGACAACTGCACGTGCACATTTGATGATACAAGCAAGGCAAATGAAAGCGTGCTTCACTTTCCCCCTAGGTTCACAAACCAAAAAGCTAACCTCACACTCCATGGAAATAATGCAGTCATCAGGACAGCATCGATTCATTTCCGTTCGCTAGACGGAGCTAACTCAGCTTTAACAAATGCTTAGTTATCAGAGCAGCAGGTTCATTGTAAGTTCTATGCAGCTGCAGGCTTAAATATTTATAGCTGATATTTAAAATTTATATATTTGCTATTTGAGAAGATGTTTGTTTTTGCAAAGAAAACAGTACAACTTGTGTTGAAGATACACTCAATACAAAACTTTTCCCAAGCTGCTGCTAGACATACAACTGACAGAGTGTCACGGTCCGCTTGATGGACACGTCATGGTTCATTACCGTGATCTCAAAGCGCAAAAATCAAGGTAATCGCACCGAGAGGTTACGCTTCAACCAAAGAGTGCAGCTTTTGCCCGTAAAGCAGCACACAATAGACAAAGAGTAATAGGAAAGAAAAGAAAATGTAAAGTAAAGTAAGAAACGAGGATTATAGCTACCACCAAGGCGTACCTGTGGTCACAGGTCCAGGCAGCATCCCACCGGTCCTTCCAATCATCGTGATCCTTGGTGGGGAAGATCTTCGTCTTCGAAGCACAGCAGCTGAGGAGCCATCTCTTATGCCAAGCAACACACTTTGCTCCCTCTCTGTCCCAGCGATTGTTGCCAATTGCCACCTCAAAAAGTTCTCACTTCGCTTGCCAAAACTTAACTGCATAGGCCCAGTAGGTGTGGTTTTGGGAGGTATCAGCAAGTTTGGCTGAGGTAGCAAGTGAAATCCATCTTCTAGACAACATCTGCAACTGTCACGGTCACTACTCGCAGTCCCAGGCATTGGGGAACAGTACAGGGCTCCCTGTACCACACAGTTCTTCCTTTCAGGGTGTTTGCTTCTCACCAGCTCTCCAAGTCCCTAGTGGCCATGCTGAGACAATACTGTTCTTCAGACCAGCTCTTATACAGAGGAATCAGTATATTCTGGAAATCTAAAGAGGCAAATTTTAATACAATTATTCAAGAAGCAAAAAGGGTAAGTAAAACTCTACTTTTACCGAGATAAACTTTACAAACCTCTTAGACAATAAAATAATAGGCTATCAGACAAATAGTGGTATGTAGGAATACATTATGTATCATTTGTTTCT